>OX365959.1:29552147-29574647 GCA_947247005.1 Spisula solida | reverse complement strand
GTCAAGCAGGTAATGTCATGTTAATAATTTAGAAGTCGGAGGAAATGGACTCAGTTTACTTTTATAAGCAGCATCACTGTCATATGATGTTGTTAATTACAACACATACATCGTACATACCGTTCCGGGGAAGCCCGACAGCTAGAAAGCTATAATTCCTGGAATGTCATTTAATGTGCGACATGTTTAAAAATAATAGTACATAAGATAGCTGATGCATGAACTTCTTGGTTTTAGGTTGATTATGAAACAAGTTGGTACAACCTTGAACAAATATTAACCATTCTCGACACATCATGCCCGAATTTATCCATCGTCACAATATATAATACAATACGTAAGAGAAGAGAAGCCACCTTTCGCTTATTATGCTGGACATCTTGCAAGGGAAATACTGATACCATTTCGTTTTTAGCATGAAGTGACCCCGGATCGAACCTGGGCGTCCCGCACTCGAAGCGGACGCTCTAACAGTAGGCTATCGAGGCGGCACATTGACACATGAATGATTGCAATGCACATCATCAGTATTTGTTGCTAGTTTGCACGTTTTTATTCATTCAAATATTTTAGTCATCTTCATATCAACACTGGGTGGGATTAAAAATAATAATATGGCAAAGAATGAAAACAATAACGTTATAATTTCAATAGTTATGCTCCATATATAAATACCATGTATTTAATTAACATCGCAGTAATATGACTAAATTTTAATTCCAGATACTTCATACACTTATTACAGTAACTTTATTTGTCCAAATAATATACTTTTAGATAACAAATTATAATTAAGAAATAGTTCACATCACTGAGGGCCCTATGGCATTATATGTACTGGCTAGTCAGCCCAAGTTGTGTATATGGACCGAAGCGAAGCTGAGGTCCATATACACAACGCGGGCTGACTAGCCAGTCCATATAATGTCATTGGGCCCGAAGTGATGTGAACTATTTCTTATATTATACCGAACATTTAATATCGATATTATAGGCCTACTTTTGTAACTAGATCTAGATACTAATAAGAAAACATTACATACATTTGGGTTTAAGTTGTTTATGTGCTACAGAACTACATATCATTATAGGGAGACCTTACATCTATTTTGGTCTGTTTGCATATCCACCGAAATAACGCAGAAATGTGAAAACCCGTGTTGCTATAATAAATCTATAGACAACTTTTAAGTTGTTTCAAGTATAATCTCCATCACTGGAATTTCGACTTTTTTTTCATTTTTATGCAAACTAATGCGTCTTTAGAGCTTATATTGAACTTTGTATCATAAACGCACATGAGTTGATCCATGCAATTACTGTCGGCAGGACATAAATCTAATTTAAACAAAAAAAACGTTACAAAAAGAAAAGTTCGCGCAACGTCACGCTCTATGGTAGCGTCACAGTATCCATGACGTCATGCAATAAACAATACGTTTATTTCAGCTGCCGGTCAATATTATTTTGCCGGTCCATATTTTTATAATATTGACCGGCTGTTGTATTTGGAACATGCAAATCAGTCAGTCTATCTCTGGATATATGGACCGATTAGAATAACAAAGAAACAGTTGAATGAAATTTGGGTGAGGTATAATATATAAAATTATATTTATGGTTGTATATTTATCAACCCACACGATCATATGAATTTGTTGTGTAGTTTAATTTGAAACTACAATAACTTTTATTAGTCCAACATTCGTGCGCTAAATCGGTATGCACGTAACCACACATTTGAGTGTAGCTGGGGAACTTTGCCAAAAAATTCACATTATCCATGCTTTCTAAGGATTTTCTTCTATCCGGGACATTTCTAAAAGGTAAAATCATATCCTTAAATTCTTCTACCTCGAATGGATTGTCCATTTTAGTTAGTGACTAACTTTGGTATTCACTAACATTCCATTGAGTTTGGTTGGAGTCACGCTGAAGTCGACGTTTCGCTCCCTCGAAAATTCCTCACTCAGTCGAGTCAACTCCAGCTACACTTACCGTTGTGAATACCAATTTCAGGTTAGGTCGAGTTCACACTCAAACGCACGGACGAAAAAACAATTAAATTTGGATTAACTCAGTGAGTGAGAGTGGAGGAGAGGATGTGAATATGGCCCATAGTGTTTATCCCAATGTATTTATACTGTAACATTTATATATCACTGTACCCATGTTGCATAGATGCCTGTGATAAATAAAGTTCCGTTTTGTTCTGTGAAAATTCTAATACATATGCGTTGTTGAATTTCTCCGTATAGATTCGGAGGCAATAACTGTAAAATTAGACTGTATTTCAGTCTCATCCATGTCTAATTATTACAAAATAACACTTATTATATCACAAATAAAACATGCATATAACCATTCGATATAGAATTAATTATAAGAGACTCAACTTATGTACAATCACATATATTTACACATTGCAACCAATGAGCATCCAATGTAAAAGTCACAGTATTTTTAAAAAGGATGAATTATTTGAGGACACTACCGAACGACATAAAATATTTGAGGACACTCATGAATACGACCGTTTATAAGAAAGGGTTAATGAAAAACAATAGTTTCACAATTAAATGATCTTATTTTACTAACCATGAAATTTCCAAAACATGTATAACATATTAATAAAACAATAAACCTTTCTTTTTCGAAACACTTTCAATGTCTATGATCGTACGTTACTATGATTATACGGTTTGGTGTTAATCTTCGTCACAAATATTGACAAAAAAATCACGGCCGTGAAATACCACAATTTTCTAATCATTGTCATTTTATAAATATTTGCGTTATTGATAATTCTCAATATTGTTACATATTTAAAAACTAAAGAGCTTCATAACGATATAAAACAATAGAAATGGAGTGAATCATAAAAAAACTGGTACGGCCGTGGAATTCGAACACATTAAAAATATAATTTCACGCCGAGAAAATTGTGTATACCGGTATATTCAATTAGCCGTTATTTTATTTCAATATGTTTGTATATTTTAAAACAAGAGAGCTTCTTTTTTATTTTGATATAATTTATATGAAAATATGTTAATAAATAAAAAAATAAACTACTACGGCCGTGGAATACGAACACAAAAATGTGTAGATTTTTTTCTCGAAAAATAGTCTGTGTTTGAACCATTATAATTCATATTTGCATGGGCATAATTTCAATTTTTTATATTTAGAAACTTCAGAGCGTAATCTTTAATTTCATATCAACATTTTAAAATTCGTCAATAAATTACAAAATTAACCCCCCCCCCCTCCACGCCGTAGAATCAATCCTTTGTTCTTGGTTAAAATAGCATAGGGCCGAGAAATACACTATTCCGCTAACGTCACCTGTCAATCAAAATGTGGTGGTCATTTATAATGGGTCATTCGTATCAATTGACCAGACGCCGACTCCACCCACTTAATCTCGTTGATCCAACCAGAGCGTGTTATCGCTAGACCGCTACACGATGTAAACCTTGGTCGAGATATAGGTTATAGAGGAAACATTGGTTTTGAAATCACTGCTACGCCTATAACTCTTTAGTTTGTGTATATATCTAATCGACAGTGGTTTCACGCGAAAGGTCTATTTTTGCAGTATAAGAAGGCACCAAACAATTTGAAGATACAAGAGATATTAATATTTTATCACGTTTTAAATAAACCATTTTATTAGTCATTTTTGATCTACAAAACATGGTAACACATATAACTTTTTTGTCAGTGACTATGTTTGGATGACATCTGAATGAATTAACAGGTCTGTTTCTAAAGAATGAAACACACCAACTATGTTTGACAATCATTACATATTAACATTTATAGCGGTTTTAAAACCCGAGAAAATTCACAACAAGGTATATATATAGACAATTTTGCATCCGGGAAGTATATTTCGACTTTTATCATCTGAAAGTCATTTTAATGCATCGTCCACAAAAAGCCGAAGCATTTAATGTTTATTCTTCAAACGAACTTTTATTTTAGACTTTGGCAAAGTTAAAAAACAACAATTAAAATGTATTTATTGTGAAACAATCGACCTAAAATAAATTGGCATGAAATGAATAACTTTCACTTCGGCTAAATAAAACATATGTGTGGTTCAGGAAACATTGGTGAACAATAGGATAGGTAGGTAGACATTTGTTTTTAGATGTAGGTGTTTGACATACATCAGTGGTCACGATTCACCGGGAAAATAGTTCTATAGCCATAGCACTTTGCATATGCATTCACTGTATAAATTGGTATCGTTGACGGTACTTAAAGTATGTACCTACAGTATCTCCGACTGACAATGAACATGTCTACATGTATTTGATAGAGAAAATAAATAAATATGTTTTTACAGAAAATAAAAACGTCAGTCTATTATAACATGATAGATGTACATTTCATACAGAATCGCCTACCATAATAAATTTAGCAATAAATACCAGAGACTGTAGTCGTAAATACACAGTTTCTGCCGGAAATAATTCTACAGCACACGATTATAATTATGGTCATAAAATAGATTTAAAAAAATAGCAGACTTAGTTGAGAAATTACTCGTAGACAAATTTTTGCATTTTTCTCCAACAAATTTTATTGGAAAGTTTGTTGTGAAAGGACTGGAATGTAAGCCAAAACACTCCTTAAGATTTTCTTAAGCGAGTTTGTTAGTTTGTTATGCTACGGTCACAAAGCTCGTACGATATCCGTACGAATTTACCAACTCGAACGAGTCCTGAATGTTTGAAATCCTAACGGTACTTTTTCATTCGTAGGGTCTGGTCACAGCTCGTACGAACCTCGTACGATTTATAGAGATGCAATCGTACGATATCCGAACGGACATCGTAATATCCATACGGACACCGTACGGGGCTCGCAAAGAGCCCGGCCGTACATCGCACGGTGCTCGTAGATCAATCAGAGCTCGTAGATAACTCGTACGGTGTCCGTACGGTGATCGCACGATGGCCGTACGGTGTTCGTGCGACAATAATGGATATATTCAGCGAATTTTAAATTATCTATTTTAAGACCCTGGTCACATTGATCGTACGAGCTCCGTGCGAGTCAAATTTTAGCAAGTTCGTACGGAGTCCGTACGGACATCGTAAACTCGTAAGGGCATCGTACGGATTTTTGTAACTCGTAGAGGACTCGGGAGCTCGGTGAAAATGTTTCACCGATCTCCGAGTTGTCTATGAGCTCGTAGAGATATTTGAAGTAGAAAGCTCGCAATGAAGCTGTCCTCACCCAGTTTATGTATTATTATATTATGTAAGATGATTTTGGATTAGTTGATATTTCATGTCATGTTTATATATGTAAGAAAAAATGCATAACTGTCCCTCGACAGACTCTGAAATTCAGCCTATTTCGCCATAACGTTTTGAATAGTACAAAGGGTATATACACGTATGTGTCTCATGTGTACCACACCAAATATATATTTTTACCAAAAGAATTAAGTGAATGCAGTAGAAATAGGATATACATATATGTAGATGCATAGACAATGGTTTGATGTGTACTAATAAGTTCTGTGCACGAGAATCACGGAAATAACAACTATCATACACTGAGCGTGTGCGGATCCAGATGGGGTGGGCCTGGACCCTGGAATTGTGGTCATGTAATACAATGAGAGGAGTACGTCTTGGGTGGGAGTCTACTGGGTACCAACTTGGATAAAATATTGCTGGCAGAGTTGGGCCTACCGGCGTCTTACCAAACGACTACATCAGTTATAACCTAACTTTCTCCGGGGTTTGAACTTTCGATCTCCCGCTTCCTATACGGACGCCAAAATCACCCAGCCACGGTCGCGGTAATATGTCATGGATCAAAGTCTGGTGCGTCCCTACTTGGAGAAAGGTTGTTGGTCGGATATATCGATGATGCTAATACGAGAACACGATGATGATAATACGAGAATACGATAGTTTGATGATGATGATAGTAGAATACGATAATGATAATACAATAATAGGATGATGATAATACGAGAATACGATAGTATGATGACGATAATACGAGAATACGATAATGATAATACAATGATAAGATAATGATAATACGAAAATACGATAATGATAATACAATGATAAGATAATTATAATACGATAATACGATGATGATAATACAATAATAAGATAATTATAATACGAGAATACGATGATGATAGTACAATGATAAGATAATTATAATACGATAATACGATGATGATAATACAATAATAAGATAATTATAATACGAGAATACGATAATGATAATACAATGATAAGATAATGATAATACGAGAATACGATAATGATAATACAATGATAAGATAATTATAATGCGATAATACGATGATGATAATACAATAATAAGATAATTATAATACGAGAATACGATAATGATAATACAATGATAAGATAACGATAATACAAGAATACGATAATGATAATACAATGATATGATAATGATAATACAATGATAAGATAATGATAATACGAGAATACGATACTGATAATACAATGATAAAATAATGATAATACGAGAATACGATAATGATGATACAATGATAAGATAATTTATAATACGAGAATACGATGATGATTATACAATAATAAGATAATGATAATACCTGAACACGATGATGATAATGCGATAGAACGATGCTGATAATTACGAGAATACGATAATGATAATACGATAGCTCGATGATGATATTACGAGAATGCGATTATGATGACGATAATGATAATATGAGAATACCATAATAATGATATAAAAATACGACATTGTTTTCATGAATTAATCAGTGTTGTGTTTTTGCTGTTGGCAGAGTCTATCTACCGGAACTTGGATACATGATACAGTTGCAGTATCAACATAATAGCAGTGAATGTTATAGTGTGTACAACAATGTCATAGTGTGTACAACAATGTCATTACATGTACATTCGAAATAAAGATATTAAAAGTCTGTGTACAAATGTTGTTATACTCGCACAGTCTGTCTGTCTTCCAAAATTTTAATTTTTCAATATTTCAATATACACCATACTCATAACTATTCATTGTCATAAGTAAAGCAGTTGAGATAATGTTCATTATCTACATCTTAATGGCGTCCCATGCGATGCAAAACCTTGCAAATTTCCATATCCGTAAGGATATCGTACGATACTCGCACGAGTATTTCGTAGCTCGTGTGGTGTCCGCACGAGCCTCGTGCGAGAGTATACAGACTTGAAAAATATCAACGGGCTCGTAGACAGCTCGGGAGCTCGGTGAAACATTTTCACCGAGTCCTCTACGAGTCACGAAAATCCGTACGATGCTCGTACGATTTTCGATATCCGTACGGGCTCCGTACGGACGCCGTGCGAGTTCGCCAAAATCAACTCGTACGGAGCTCGTTAGGAGCTCGTAGTGCAAATGTGACCGTAGCATTACCTAGTAAAACCCTTTAAAGATGTTAAAAATTATATTCACGTAGTTTTTCATTTACATAGCACAGGTCACTCGGTCCAAATGAAATTGTTGCACAGTTTTTGGAAAATATTTATGTACACTAGTCAGATGCACCATTATGCAATTATGCATCCTGGTAAGCATACTTAATAATACAAAATTTGAGAAAACCGCTGTTAAATACAACCTGCAAACAAAAACCACTATATAACAATATATTCAAAAAAATAATGTCATCTTCTCATCAGACCATTTTCAATGATATTAACCTGTACCTCTTGAGAGGGACATACCTTTCATTAAATATCACTATTTGCAGTTTCCAAATGGATGGTCTTTATAGGCAAATACTAGTATTGGACTATATAATTATATTTAATCAAGATCTCGAAGGTTTTTGTTACAATTTAGTATGAAGATATTGGCATACATTTTGTACCATGCATGTTTATGTAAAAGAATAATAAACAAGACAAGACATTTGATTAGGCTGGGATTAAAACAGTAGATGGAAACTTGTTTTTTCATAATGCCGTGTGTGACTGTTGCATATATGGTGGATACATATCCAGATTTTTTATTTATTTTTATGGCGATTCCCGATCCTGATCACAACCACGGACATGGCACACCCCAAGCAGTCAATATAACAGTTAGGCCAATCCAAGTGACTCGGAAGTCTGAAGATACTCAGATTCACATTCTACACCGTCAACCTAAATCTTGATTTGGCAATATTTTTAGTTTCGTCAGAGAACTGTCTCTGTTTTCGGCTATTTCTGACTGGGTAATTGTTGAACTACATAATGGAAGATCATTTAGTTATTTTGCCAATATATGTGGCAAAGTAAATCCCTTGTATGCCTTGCCATTATTGGCAGGCTGATTGTGTGAATTTGTACTCGAAGTTATCGCTTGATTGCGGGTTTACATATACTGTATAAAGTAGATCTATAAGTTTCTTGAAGTTAAAAACTCGAAAATTCATATACATGTAATGTGAACGTAAGTCAGTAGGTGTTGAATTAATATGAACTAAGGCACAGCCTATTTTAGCGAATTATATCTTAACTATTAAAGAACAGCTTAGCTATATCATTTACACTAGGCAAGTTGATTCCACATGTACTGTACGATAGCAATTTGTTGAGGTTCAAAAACGCCAGAAAAAGTAACATGATCATCCAGGACAGAATGATTGCTATCATACATGTATGATTCATAAATGTACAGTCAGTAGAAAATTTGTGACATTTTTGGGTACGAAGTAACGAAGGACGATACAGTACGAGTATGAACCTGCTTTCATTTTTAAGTTCATTGTTCTGTATAACTACGTTGATTATGTCTATAAAAATACGACTTTCCTTGTTTAAAACAAGTACTTTCATGGTGTAATCAGTTGATCAGTAACTGGCAAGCTGTCACGTCCAGTGCTTTCTCTTCCAAGCGTTCCTATTCCAAGATGGCGGTCGATCAAAGTGCTATACTAAGCAACTGAGCATTTATCTCCCTTATCGTCGGTGCCAAACCTAAACCCCGTAACTACAAAATCACAACTTTTCAGGAGAAGGTAAAAACTGCTTTACGATAAACATAAACGATGAAAAATGCTGTTGATTTGCCCATAACGATAAAAAAGGGTAAGAAAACAACCATCAAAAGTTGGACAGTGAATGCAATAAACCGAGCACAGGACAACGAAATCTCGTTTTTACGGGATTTCCCCCAATGTGTGCGACAAAAAAAAAGGAGGAAAATCCGTAACTTCTGGAGGAAAGCCCGTAAGTGCAGAAAAACATGTACATTTATATAAAAACATCGTAGTTACAGGTTTCCTCACGGGTTCATTTTGCGATTCCGAGAGATCTGATTGGACGACTGCCATGAAACTTCGACAGTTAACGCGGGAAAGTATTACCAGTAGGAAATGCTGAAAAAATACATTTTGAAAAAATGTAGTTACGGGGTTTATGATTGGCACCGACGTTATTTTAAAATGTGTTCTAGATAGGCCTACTCGAGTTTTTGGAATATTTTTAAACATCATTAAAATATAAAAGAAAATTTATGAGCTACAGAATAACGCATTTTAGGGAACTTTTGTTATTCTATTGGCGGCCATTTTTCATTATCTTTCTGTAACTGCGAAACTATAACACAAATTTTCAGATCCATTAGTGAATTCAAACTCTGACCAAACCACGTGACCCGTTGACTTAATGCTTCGCGCCAGAAAATTCGCTTTTACACGCGTTATGCTGTCTAATAACCTGTCACTGCACGCAATGCATGATTTGAATATAGTTAAATGTTAAGATGCGGAACAGAAAGAAATCTGCATCATTTTGGAGAGATTGAAATAAAACACATCATACTAAATAATAAATTATTTTCAATATACTAAAGTGCGTTCAAATGAGAACAGTTATAAATATAAACTCGCCCGAAAGGTAAACTTTGTAAGGGTTCGATATCAAATAGTGTGCAAATCTCATTCCATAATTTATACGAAAGGCGCGTTAGTGTAGTGGATAAACCCTCACGTCCTTCAAGTTTCTATTTTATTCTGAGTTGTAGGTTCGATCCCCACTTCGGTCAACCTTTTTATTGCATGTATCCTTGTTATAAAGTCTTATATTATACTGCTGTTTTAATGAATCGATACTTTAAAGTGATCAAAGTTTCACGTTGTAGTGAATATATTAAAAACGATTGTATGAGTGTTGTACTGTATATAAGAATAAAACAATTGAAATACGACTTGATAAAGAATGAAAATATAACACAAACATTAATCTACGTACTGCATACCTTACTCGTGTATGTTTTTGTTTTAGTTACAAATAAAAAATAAGGTACTTGTAAAAAGATAACAAAACACTTTAAAATTTAAGTAACTTGGATGGGTGACGAACCAGTGGTAAGATTGAACAAAATAACTTGAATAATAGGGGCATACTTACCCACTCGACTAACGAGACGACGTGAAAACACGTTTTGAAGTATTATACTATTGGTTGAAGGTATCTAGTTTATTATATAAAACATAAGCCTCCCATATTCTTTTGAATGGGACAGTTCCCTCATTAGCATTACTTATTGAACCGACAGTAGTATTGTTATGACGTTTTTATTACAGACATGTTATATTTATTATGCAGAATCAATCGAGGATGAAGGATGATTTTCCCCGACTATTCCCCAGCACACGCTCCCTAGTATATTAATTAGCCGGTCGTTTCTACTCATCCGAATAACACACATTGATTAGTACATTTCAAAAATTAATGGCAGGAAAAAATATTGCGTAGTCCCAACACTACAGGTAAGTGTTTGACTAGAACAATAGAGTTTCAGTATGGTTTTACTTCGGCTTCCGCTTGTTATCAGTGAAGATTGAAAGAGTACTAAAGAAGTGATTATACACAAGATAGAACAAAGAATAGACATTGAAAATGCATTTAATGTTCATATTTATTTGTAAACATATGCTAGTGCTATCATTGGCGTTCGATGGTGTGTGCCATTTAAGACCTGTATCAGTGTGAATCAATTGACGTGTTCCTCCACTTTAAGCATGAATATATTACAAGGTTACTGTGCGGAATATATCCGCTACCGTCATTATGTGAGTGTACATGTAGTGAATAAACTTTAAAATGTTGCCTTAACAGAATATATAAGTATACTACCCTATTTATTTCTACAGTGTATTGTCTACGTGTACAATCACACAATGACATATCCTTGCATTGTCGGGAAATCTGGAGTTCCCTGTGCTATCGTGTGACACGGTAAACAAATAAATTGCGTCCGCCACATCTTTTTACCTGTAGAAAGTACACAAATAATGGGTATTCAAAAGCACAAAACTAATATTTACGAAGTCATACCTAAATCATTCCAATCTTAATATAATATTAAACTGAAATACATGTATGTATAATCAATAATAATAATGTTTAGGCTGTTTGTTTCGAGATATTTTGGATGTCCACATGTTATAAAATGAGAGAACAGTTAATTCCTAATTCAAATTATGGCTTTCTTCAAGATGTTGGAAATATTTGTGAATTAAAAAACGTGTTTAGAGTCTTTAGATGTACTGATATATTGTTACTAAGTATACATTTAATGTTACTAATTATATAATAAAAACATACACTGTTGATATTTTATAACCTGCTAAGTGATTAAAGTATGCTATTGATATGAATGTATGAGAACATTCGGGCAACTTTTAGATCTTAGTTTAAGCTGAATGCATTTGTGATAACTATGTACAATGCAAACTCTCCAGAGGCTCTGAGCAGCCCTCCACTGAGCAACAACCTCTCTTCAGCAACATAAACATGTTGTTCGAGAAGAAACAACCTCTACATACAACAACATAATGTTATGTTTCCCAATGTGTGTCGCTATAGAGAGCTTTTATTGTTTTCAAAGTGCACATTTTCTCTTAGAATATGATTTATCTAAGAATTGCACTATAGGGTATGCATTTTGAAAAAGTACATAATTTTTATATGTTTACGAGCGTCGTACGACGGTCGTGCGATTGTCGTACGAAGGTCGTGCGATTGTCTCACGGCAGTCGTAGGATAGGAGATGTTCACAAGACTGTCGTGCGACAATCGCACAATCATCGCACGTCCATCGTACGTCCATCGCACGATAGTGGTATGATTCTAAGTGCCTAGAGTGACCTTATAATCTCAAACAAATCGTGCGTCCATCGTGCGTCCATCGTGCGTCCATCGCACGTCCGTCGTGCGACGACATAGGGCATCGTCCGACGGGCCTACGACAGTCACCCTCCTTAGAATTTTTTAACATGTCCAAAACTCTACAACGAGGGTCTACGATTATGTTTTCCGTCGCACGACGGTCGCACGATGCAGAAATTTCTCAAGTCCGTCGTGCGACGGACGCACGATAGTCCTCAAATTTACACCGTAGACCCGTCGCAGGTCCGTCGCACGACAATCGTGAAAGGGGTTTTACAAAATGCGATACGGGCATCGGATATTTATGTATAAGCATCCAAATAACTATGTACATTTCATGGAATGAGTCGGGTTTAATTACAGAAACCATATTTGGAACAGGTGGTCACCGTGGATGGGGAGCATTTTTAAAAGCTCACTGTGGAATCCTGCACATGAATAAAAAAGTGTGAAAACTAAAATACGAACTTATAACACACAGTAACATTGACATGTTTATCTTATTACTTGAGTAGATAAGTGACTTAATATTATTCATGTTTTAAATCAACGATACAAAAATGTTATATTGAGGACTTTGGTTAAACTGTTTGGAATAGAGAAGTTAAATTCATATACTAGATCTATATGAGTAGTTTATTATTTTTTATTTATCTTCAAACTATTAGATATATTTATTTTTATTTGTATCTAGTTCTAGTGTGTACAAAATGTTATATCTATTAATTTATGTCAAATAACTCTTAAATAATAAAATCGCCAAATTTATTGACATATAGGGAAAATAGCTGTTATACACTCAAACTAGATAGAAACAAGAAATAAATTAATATATCTTAATATTCCAATTTAAAACAAACATAAATGATAATATGACACATATTGTCTAGTGTACATACAGTACTTAGCACCCTATTGGTTTTCAGTAGCCGGGACCAGTTTCTGTGTTTTATGACCCTAGATAAACACTGATAATAATCTCCTGCTGATAGCCAGAAATATAGAAGGACCATTATAGGTCATCGTGCCTCAGATCTGCCAATCTACTAGGAACGCCGATTAACCAGCTTTATCAGCCAATCAAATCTTGATAGTGTTGGTGGAACTGACCAACCAGGCAATGTTCATCCTCATTCATCAGTGGTTAGTCAAGTTCCCAGACTCGAAGAATACTCTGGTGAACGAGAATGGACTATGTTATGTAACCCACAAAATAAAACCGACTGCAGCTGTTGACCCCTATATGACCCATTCATGAAAATGTTCAGTGACGAGCACGTGGTAGTTGGTTATAGTATTATTATCGTCGCAGGATTCTTTTTTGTAGTGATTTATGAATGATCTCGAGCGTTTTACACACTAATATTTACTCGTAAACGTCTGATCACGTGGTAATGTTTTGGTTGGTGACGCCTTTGTGATATCTATGGATCAATTTTAATACGGAAATCATGCATTAGTTGACATTAGGCCTTTTCGACTGGGCTGTGTCGTGGAGCAGGTTACAGTCTGTTCCCGTTCTAATTTTACAGTTGCATTACTATAGTAGTGTTGTGATTGTGGGGATGGGAACCAGGCTAAAGCTTGTGTAATGCCGTAAACGAAGGGCGTTGATACAGTGTGTGAAATTGAACTCATTTTTCCAATGCGTTGATGAGCTCTGATTACTCAACTCTCTGAGAACTTTAATCTCTAGTTCTTGTTGTTGGTGCTTGTTGTAATGTGAACATCCGGTTTGTTGTTTAAACAACAGTGTTATGTCTGTTGTTTTGGGAATTAGCTCGTATGTAACAACCCGTTGGTCCGTGCGTTGTGTGTGAGCTGTCAGTTTAGCTCTGCCAACGTAGTGTGTCCAGTGCGTTTTTCCAGTACTATTTCAAATATGATAACAAAGTCTCAACTAAATAAGTTATGAGAAATCCACCGTCAGTTTTTCTATTTTTATTTTCGTCGTTTCTCCAAATATTTTAACAATAACAAATATGTTTTATTTTCTTAACACACAGAGTTAGTAACTTAACTAAGCGTAGTGGAACTCCACTTTTCCTAACTTTTTAAAACCTACATCATGACTGTTTTCGTCCTAATTCATCCCCTTTTTATTAAAAAATCTTACTTAATATACATTATTTTCAAATAATAGAAAATAAATCTTAAAAGCTTTTGACCAATCAAATTACACATTACAAAATACTTAAAACGTTCTTAGCCAATCAAATTGCATGTTATATACTTTGTTAGCCAATTAAAACGTGGCTACAACATTATTGCATAATTACTAAAAAAACAAAGGGTTTACCAATATTGAACCTATTATATCATTACCTTGACTTTAATGTATGATAAAATTCTATTAAGATGCTATCGCGTGCATCCTGTCTCCAGTGGACATTTCAGTGACAATTATTTAGACTATCATAGTCGTTTTACAACCTAACAGCCCCTGGGTATTAAAATACTTTGAATGTTCTTTTTAGAAAAGCGTTGCTAAAATAGTTAGATTATGTTGACAATTTAAAACAAATGATGTGGTCAAATATTACCGCATAAAACTTGCTTCACGAAACAGCCCAGTCGAAAAGGCCTTTTGTTACTATTATCTTCTGTTATTACTGTACATAATTTGTAAATGTGTTAATGAGGCTCACAGGGAAGAATGGATTGCCTCTTTAAATAAAGTCTTTATTATTATTATTTTTATAGTTGAAATGATGCTAGATAAACAAGAATGTATTCTTAATCGCAGAGAATGACAAGTTATTGTAACACGTCCAAGTTTTTTGATTTTCTGACGCAAAGTATCTTTCAAAGGACATTTGCAATGTATAATTTAAATATTTTTACCCCAAAAACCTCAGCATCATAGTGTAAAATAGGGCCTACTAGGTAATTATATACAAGTCAAATAGTTTCCTGTGGGTTATAATTTAGTTGTATCGTTTAGAATGTGGTTTTTGCAGTTTGGATGTAATTCGAATTTATTCCGGTGTAAGTTTAAATTAATGTTTCTGTCATAATTGTTCCAATACATGTAATATCGGACAATACCGATTAATCTAACAACAAATGCCATGATGAGATATAAATCGTATTCAGTTTAAATTTCGGAATAATGGTTTCTTTGGTAAATAAACTATTGTAATGCGATAAAGACCGGTGCTATCCGCATGGAATAATGGAATTAGTCTGGTTCACGACATTCTTACAAAGTGCTTCTTTTTTGGATATTGTTTTTAAAATCGTAAACCATCGAGAACATGTCACGTGCCCCTCCATGGTCATTTTACTTTTGACAATCCAATATAACCTGTTTTTGTTAAATCTCATTTTAAGATCTTTGATAACATGTAAGGCTTTTTAAGGACTGATAATTACCAGTATCTCTGCCTGGAAACATATGTTGCTTATGTTTTAACAGTGTTTTATGTTTCACAAGTTTGGAGAATATTTTCTGTCATATAATTTAAACAATTGTTCAGTATACGTATATCATAATGCCAAAATCTCAGTATGGCTTTCATTGTAATAAAACTAATAATGCATTAGCCACTGAGATTGTATATACCAGATCCTGCAGTCTTATGTGATTTAGCAATAAAGGACAGCTGATAAGCTCAACCCATGTTCCCTAGCATAATGTTGAATATCTATATAGATACTCATTGAAACTTGATAGATTTGAATCATTTATAATATACAGTGATATTTTCCTACTTATGCTACGGTCACATTTGCCGTACGAGCTCCTTACGAGCTCAGTACGAGTTGATTTTGGCGAACTCGTACGGCGTCCGTACGGAGCTCGTATGGATATCGAAACTCATACGAGCACCGCACGGATTTTTGTGACTCATAGAGGACTCGGTGAAACCGATCTCCCGAGTTGTCTACGAGCTCGTAGATATTTTTCAAGTCTGTATTATCTCTCACGAGGCCCGTGAGGACACCGCACGAGCTACAAACTACTCGTGCGAGTACCGTACGATATCCGTACGGATATGGAAATCTGCAAGGTTTTGCATCGCATAGGACGCCATTAGGATGTAGATAGTGAACATTATCTTAACTGCTAAACTTATTACAACGAATTGTTATGAGTATGGTGTATATTGCATTATTGAAAACAATTTTTTTTGAAGATTGACAGACTGAGCGAGCATAACAACATTTGTACACAGAATTGTTATATCTTTATTTCGAATGTACATGTAATAACACATGACATTGTTGTATACACTATAACATTTACTGCTATTAAGTATCCAAGTTCCGGTAGACTGAAGACTCTGCCAACAGCAAAAATCAAAGCGCTGAAGGCATTGAATTTGTTTGGGTTTGAATAATGAAAATGTAAAAAATCTTCAGTCCTCAATAACATGGCAATTCTCTTTTGTAACGTGCCGGACTGATAGACACTGGAAAAATCCCGTCAGTGAATAATGATAATAATGTCTAAAAACGAATCAGTTTTAAGTTTTGAATGGGGCAATCTAAATTAAAGTTTTAAAATTGCCTATGTTTAGTGTTTTTTGAGCATTTGGGACTAAATATCTTAATTCAGTCGTAATCCCAGCGCTTTCAGACAAAGTCGGAGGGAGTGTAGTGATTCTGGGATTCCGGTCTGTGTACAGTACAGCTGGGTACAGGTTTTATCAAGTCTGAAATGCCATGTTATTCGGTGAGTTGAGTGGTGGCTCTCTTCTAGTTTGGCTGTTGGACAGTGCGGTTGTGTGTGAAAGCGCAGAATAGGCAATAGACAGTAATTAGAGACTGATAGACTAGTGTAGAGTATGTTTTCTTCACACGTGACACAATCGGTTCAATGCAATATTCATGAATCTCTGACCATTAGAGGGTGTTATTGCAAACTTTAACAAGATCCATGTTCACATGGCCAACCCAGCATAAATCTATTACATAAGGTGACCAAAGTAGTACAAATCTGATTCTAAAAGTGCACGAAATTACACGAGTTCATAGTGAGATATATTCAAATTTAAGGGTAAGACAAATGAAAATTGAATGAAAAAATAAATTATTTTTCAATATTTTTGTAATCCATGGTATTTTCGGATTATGATGCATTACAAATTTATTTCAGTTCAAAAGCTTAAACTGCAGGAAATTGCATGATTATTATAGTTGACTACTGACACTTGCATGATTTAAAAATGGAAGAAATATTGGCAGGGGTTTCTGTATCGGGACTTAGTCGCTGCGGCAAGACATACTAGTACCATGTGCACTAGACTGACATAGCAATTTCGTTCAGGATTCTATTTACGATGCAACTTTTATCCGGTGACGGCTAAATTAACAATTCTTAAATCCAAAATCGGGAAATCGTACTTATGCATCAGTTGATTTGAATGACAACCACCAACCCCTGTGAAGGGCGGGGGATGGCGGGGGAAATTGTCGCATGTGTTAACATTTCCGACGCACCCGCACTGCCGTGCAAGTGCGGGACTTTTGTTTCGCGCAAAAATAGCGGGGAAATATAGCCGTGACTCTACCCGTGAGGCGGGGCAATTGCGGGGATTTTGCTATCTGTCAGACCCTGGGGGCACGGATTTTACCAGAGGTTTGAAAAGACAAACGTAAAAATATCCGTCCTTCCCCGGCGTTCGGGCTGTGGTTTCAATTGACTGTTGCATTACACCATACAGCTTGCTGCCAGTTAGCAACCACCAATTAGATCTTTGAAAAAACTGCATTAAAATACAGGATGTATATATATGAAGATACCAATACTATGGAGGTAGATCTACAACCTCTCAAATTTCATTGCATTAAAACCCTCTACAACCGGGTTACCCTACATACAATGTTGTTTTAGTTCATATCATATCAAGTTGCTTTCAAAAACTAGAAGAGAAGTGTGTGATAAATTTCGTAGAGAAATATATCTATTGAAGTCTACATGGAGTCATTACATGACGGGCACCTATGGTAAATTGGGCTCTTGATTAGTCCTGACGAACTTTATGTTCAGTCTATTTAGATATTAGTGTCATGGTTTAAATCTAGCACAGTCAAATGAAAGCATAGTGCTAGTACATCTAAGCTACTTGTCTTCAGACTTTTAAGGAATTCTTTGCAAATAACAGATTGACTATAACCAAACATTTAACACTGAACCTCACATAAATGTACACTTGTCGTATTAAACGGTGTCTTGATTCCACATGTATTACAAGGTCACGATGGACGACAAATATAGAATAGAATAGAATATAATTTATTTGCATATTCAGTCCTGAAAAGGACTTTTTACAAAGCAACATTAATACAATTACATAAATAGCATGGTTATATATGACGGGAAAGTATGCGATATGATATTATACCAAATTAGAAAAAATCTTTTATATATGTAACCGAGGTATATATGTATGAGACGAATTTAGGCCCGGATTCGGGAGAGACGGTATTTTTTTTTTTAGAAAATTTATAGTTTATGTACTGATATTATATGTTAAGCACAACCGCTGTTATTATCCGAGAGATTGTACATTACATACAATATAATTGTACAAAGAAACATAGTTTATGAAATACAAATGTGTTTCCATTATAAAGTTTACCTTGTCGAAACGAAATACAAGGCATACTTAATGGTGTAAGGTTACATTTATAAATGATTTAAATAACATATTTGAAATAAAAATGCAATACATGATTGTATTAATGCACATGACAAAATAACAATAAAATAAATGCTAATCGACAAATGACAATAAACAAACATAAAAATTTAAGATACGGTATATGTACTTGTTAAACGTGTGAATGATCTATCAATACAATTACGATAACATGGCATGAAGTTGTCTTCTTTCGATGAAAGCATGGTGAATACAAGTGGCAAGGTTTCTAATATCAGATACATTTTCACTATATCGTGCATATATATTACAAATACAAATCTTCTCCAAACTGCCAACTACCCAATGATACGATGCCAACCATCGGTATAGTGAGTAATGGGTGTGGTTTAATCAAAGCGCTTATTCCGAATGATAAATCGAATTGACCAAAATTATTGCAGCCTTGTCAAAATGCCGTTAGAATACTTCGAATACTTGGAATGCAATTCAAATAAAAGTAGAATATACTTTCGAAGTGGTCGCAAGAATTGGCCGGAATATATTGAATGTACTACGAAAACAAACGCAATAAGACGGACTCTTTTAAAAATGAACTTCTATTACACAGGAATACACCTCTTATTAGACATTTTAGTCGACATTTACTAGGATATCGACGTCGGGCGATCTGGAGCATATTAGTGAATACACGTTTTAGGTTTAGAGCATTTGGAACACATTCTCAATGACCACTATACGTATACATGAAATGCACCCGGAATGAAGACCGAATGCATTTCGAACATACAAGAATGTAACTTGAATTTACATTAGTACGGCATTTTGGTCCATTCCGATCCTCGTGTGATTGTGGTACATGTTTGCATAAATGGTACATGTTTGAATGTCTCGATTTGTAGATTTGTATAGACTTGTATAGATTTTTCAGTAGTAATCTGTAATGTACGGAAACTGAGACGTGTCTGCACTGCTCTATATAACAGGAGCCCGTTACCTAACCAAACCGCTACCGAGCGCCCTGCTATGAAACGGCTTGCTTAAAAAAAGCTACGCAGCGAACAAAGCGGAAAAAAATCATTTAGCTACCGGCTAGCGCTCTCGGATAGACGTAGGAAAGCGCTCTGTAGTGCATTTTGGAAGCGGCTTGGTTAGGCAACGGGCTCATCGTGAATCGGCCACCGTATATATATATTTTTTTTTTAACGACGTTCATTATTATTATTATATTATCATTATACGACAACGACGAAATATAATTTCAAAATATGTCAAAAACAACGCGCTCGTGAAAATGAAAAAAAAAATGAATTTAACATGTTACAAATGTCATGATGAGATATACATGTATATTAGATTCAATTTAAACAAAGAAATATGCTCTATTTATTTGGATGTGCCGAACAATTGGACAAAGTCAAATTAATGTGAGCAATCTTTATCTGCTATATATCTGTTATATACCAATATGTTATCTACGGGATGTTAATAAACTTAATGTTATGCTATGTTATGTAATATTTAGCATTGACAGGACCGTAACAACTGAAGGGCTTTGCTTATGCAACAAACACCCGTGGCTCTCGAGGTACAGAAACATGGTCTCGAACGACAGATTGCGTAAGCTTTCGGATGTTTCTGTCTTCTACGGTAAATAAACTATTGCACTGGGACAAAGACCGATGTTATTCGCATGAACTAAGCAATTTAAGTTGATGAAAGTACTTTTCCTACGCCGCCGCTAGGTGGTGCCACATTTGCAATAGTAAATCGGTCAGTCAGTTATATTGCGTAACCACCGACCGGTCATGCAAAATAGTTCTCATCAATTGCAGCATATAAACTACAGAGCTACTTCCTATTTCTCAATCTACAGGACAGTTAGATATCCCAATAAATAATGTAAACCTATTTCTAGTGTTTTGTAGTATTTACAAAGCAATTTCCACTTCTGTTAACTGCCTTGCTGAATTAACATCAACATGTCTCTGTTGCATACGGGTACTTCTTGGTCAATTAATAGACCGATTTCATAATTACTACTTAAAACATGCATGCCATGATCACACGTTCTACTGTGGACAAAACATTGACTGATAAGCCATTGTATGGTAACCTGTATACTTTGTATATGAAGGTTACTATCATTAGTGTTTAAAATCGCATATGTAGGTATAGTTTTTGTATTTACAAAACTATTACCTGTGCTTTGAACTGCCTTTTCGTCTGCAAAAACTGTTACGTAATCAAATAGCGTAGTACTGAACCAGTATATCTAATCATATTGAGAACATGGCTCTATTGCATAATCAATCTAACTATTCGGCGATAAGCGGTACGCGAAAAATCCATAACACCGACTACCACTCGTGATAATGAAAATGTCATTTATTGATAGCCGGAAATATGGATAATGTTCGTAATTAAAATAAAACAATAATTTATATTTAATAATAATTGCTAATCCCTTCGTCCGTAGTCTTGTTGAGGTGTCTAATTTTTCTTCAAACTGCTAAACGGATCGCTAGGGTTATTCGTTTACAAATGATGCAGATGTTTTCGCGTGAAAACAATACTATTGCGAACGTTAAATTATAATATCTTAGTTCGTCTGAAGAACAGTTGTTAATCAAATTAGAACCAAGTAGATTTTGTAAGTCATTTCTTAAATATGCGCTATAGTGCACGATAACTCTCAGTATGTTAATAATTTCTATTTTTCAATTTCTATTTTAATAAGGATTAACAACTGTTATTTCAGTTTTAAACATAATTATACTATGTTAAAATGTGTAATATCGGATTTTTATATACGGTACATGTACCTTGTGATAATTAGATGTTTTATTATAATGTAGATACTGTCGCTTATAACTCTTAATAAGAGTGGCTATATATGATTTGTGTGTTATGTTGGGTGCAATATATGTTGTAACTATAGATGAGACTCTGATAAATAAATAAATTATGAATTTTATTATTTATCAATTATAGATAACGAAAATAAATAGCCGAAATTCACACAGTATATAGAAAATTCTAGTGAAATTTGAATTGGCTGCTGGTGGCCGGTTCGCACTTGCCAATTCGATCCTCTAGTGAAATTTGAATTTGCTGCTGGCTGCCAGTTCGCAGCAGTTGATGCGAATCTACAGTGAAAATATAATTGAAAGCTGGCTTCCGATTGGCAGTTACCAGTTCGATCCTCTAATAAAATTTGAATTGACTGCTGGTTGCTGGTTGCTGGTTAGCAGTTGCCGATTCGAGGTAGCTGATTGCCTGTTCGCAGTCTACTAGTCTACTGTCGGTTTGCAGTTGCAAATTCGATCCTCAAATTAAATGTAAATTGGCTGCTGGTTGCCGGTTCGCAGTTGCTGATTCGAGTCTACAGTGATAATAGAACTGGAATCTTTGAAAAAAATGCATTAAAATGCAGGATGTACGATATATGATGTAGGTCCCAATAAAATCGAGGAGGATCTACAATCTCTATATGAAATAACAGTCCGACTATAATCATCACAGGAAAGTAAACCTAGATCTCTTATAATTGGCTCCACATGAATTATAACTTCAGTTTCAAACCTACTTACTTAGTCATCTTCGCACTCTTGAGTGCATAAGGCTTCCACAGCTGCTCTCCACCTACATCTGTTTTGGGCTTTCCTCTCTGTTTTCCTCTCTGCTTTCCCAGGTCGTTC